>OY292410.1:4185000-4197500 GCA_958496275.1 Zele albiditarsus
TAACAAACTTTTACTATATAAAATAACTTGTATCAATAATTTTCACCGTTCAATACTACTAAGTATATGGTTGTTGGAACTTTGCGGTATCGTATGAAAATTAAGATTGATTAATATTGATTAAGCAAACCCATGAGGGTACAAGAGTTTGTTACGCATGCTATGGGGCTGAAAATTATTATTAATCTTATGATAAAAACACCGAAAATTTTAGTATCACATATGCGAATACAGCTACATATTTACGATACATAATATTTACTTCTCTCATAAATTCTCAATATTACACGAAACCATCAAGTTTGGTATTTTTTTTCTATTTATTTTTTTATTCGACGTACCGTCCACAACCACCCTTATGCCATGAAGAGTAATTGCAATTCTGTTAATGAATATTTGTCGATGAACAATTGCTCATATATACGCACTCGTGATAGGTATCGTAAACCGCAATTTTCTCAGTAAACTGTGAGTAAAATTCCAATGAACACGATAAAAAAAATCCTGTGGATATATGAATATATGCCATGTTACGGAATATTTGTTGTTTTTCTATTGTCTTTTATGTGGAGTGGGAAAAATTATATTCACTTCAATTTAGCAACTCTATCATGCCATATTTGCTAACTTAGATATTTCTTTCCATTTTGGTTCACCACTGAATGTGATAAATATATCAGCAAGATCTCCATCATTTTACAAGGCATCTTGCAAGTGAATATAGTTTTCGTCACGTAATTTCAATTGACTTGATCTGATGAAAGCCAATCGTTCTGGCTCAATTTTTACATACATATCGACCAGGAATTGATTAAAAAGAAATCTGAAATAACGTAAGTGATTGTATGTGTTTTGTCTGAACACAATTCTGTGAGCATAAGAAGACATAGCCGACACAGTTTTATGCACGACAGGTTGAGAAGGTATTGGACCCACTTGGGGTATAGTAATTGAATATTCATCTTCACCACGACAGAACACCAAAAGATATTGAAAAGAATCATAAGAATGATGCGCCTCACTTATTTGTTGCACAGTGCTATCACGGGCATGAATATCTCTTTTGTTGTATTTCTTCCCAACTATCAAAATGGACACTTCTTGTGCCATGGGTGGACTATATCTATATTCACCAGTAGGCACTTTATCAGCGCGTATAACAATCAGAAAGTCATGAGAATTTTGAGAGTTCTGATCAAAAGCTGTATTGAAGTGCTGAATATATAAATATATATTATTCGCAAAAAGCATCGTTTGTAATTCTAGTATGAGATCATCATCAACATTATTTATACTCCTACAACGTCTCTGCACTTGTTGATGTTCATCTCCAATCAAATAAACCTGCAAAAATTGTTCTTGACTATATTACGGTTCAGACGGTTGATTTATAAGAGGCAATCGTACAGACCCATTAGCACAACACATTCCAGGTGATTCACCTTTCCACTTCAAAGTTCCACAGTATTTGCATACACAGCTCATAGATCAAATTCGCAAGATCTTATCATCTTCATAATTAAGATTTTTATTGTAGTTGAATGCTGCGTTTCTTTTTTTGTGCCAATCGACTGATCCAGTACATATTCTGGATGATGGTATTGAACAACATAATAGAATCATCAAACGGATCTTCCACGATCATTAAATAATTACATAATTCAAAAAATTGCTCACCGATGGATTCGGTTCGAGCGTTTACACCTTGCGTCATATGTTGAACGAGATAAACTCGATTTTCTCCTGTTATGAATTTCTTTATTTTGAATATGCTTAGAAATCTATCACGGTTGAACACAATCGTCCTACACACAAATAGAAAAAAATCTTTGAATAGAATTCATTCAATGAGTATGAAGTTGCATAAAAAATTGAAAATAGATTCTCTTTGTAAACATTCATTTATCCAGTATATATACACATGTACGCATTCATATGAATTTTTGTATCAATCGCGTGCTTGCGTGTGTGTGAGTGCGTTTTGTATATTGACAATTGATGGTCGAATTGAAGCAATAACAAACTGTCATATCGATACTCTGATATCATTCTGCAGAAAAGCATATATTTTCACATTCTAAATTGGAAGATGGACCGAAGATTCCTCGAAGAACAATCCTTATTATCTGATTCACCCGAATAAAATAATGAGGTAATAACCTCTCCCGATGATAATTTAATTTCGTTCTGATCAATGCATCTCAGTTTTATTGGATACGTCCACATCATTCTCGGATCAATGGAAGTAGGTGGAATGAATAAATTCGTTTTTATTCTAAAGGAAGGTTGCGGTACGTTTTTTTTTCAGTTTCTGCTGTTGCGGATGAACAACAGAAACTGAAAAATGTAATTTTCAGAAATCAGGTGTGTTCCATATCATACTTCTGATAATAAGACGATGGAACTGTATGGAATATAACAGATTTATAATATTTGAGATCATCAAAATTAATAATGCACATGCTGTCGGTAAAACAATTCCATACATGAATCTTAATCTGCTATCAAGTTTCAACATGTGCGTGAATAACATTAGAAAAATGACATCAATACCTATTTCCTTATCCAATGCGGACTCCAGAATACCATTACATAAATTAAAAATAACCCTTGAAACTGGAAGCGATGATGAAAATTAAGTCAATTTAATTTATATTTCGATGAGAAAAATAAATACTCTAATTTATGTCCTATGATAGATATATATGACATATAGGTATCATTCCTCGATACCAACTGGATTTAAAAATGATTATTTCTCCGATTCAGCTACTGCCAATATTCACATCTATTCTTGGACGCATGGAATTATATTTCTGGTTTTGGTAGTTCAGACCCGAACAGATATCTCGGAGAATGTAGACATCAAGTATATTAAATACCACCATACTCATCCTATCTGGCATGTATTAATATGCGCTTACGAAGTTTGTAAGATTTAAAATAAATATCTGCATTACATTTTACATGGTAGAAAATGATACAATGATATATTTTACCGACATGAAATAAATTTATTATGAAATTCATAAGTCAATCACAATAGTTATAGGAATATGAACAAATCAAAATTTTTTTGCATTTGGAATGAATGGAACTTCTTCAGTTATTCTTTCGAAACATCTTCAATAGATATATATCTGAAAGTCTTCATCCATTTCATCTAAATTTTCTTCACTGATATCTATTTCAATATACTCAAAATTTGTTGGGAATTACTAAAGAGTAGAAGATTTGATGTCGACAAATACATACCGATTATTAAATTGTAATATTACTATTCATGATCCATCGAGTCTTTGACTCTTTTCGTTTCAATAGCCGTTCCAATTTCTGATTTTCCAAATCAGCGATTCGCTCTCTCATCTCTCCGAATGATAATAACGCCGTATTAGACCATGAACAAATATTTTTTGTTACAAAAATTAATGAAAGCGCAAGAAAATAAATAATAATCAATTATGACACACTGAGAGAAAAAAGTTCCTGGATCAAGACACGAATGTCTTGGTCTAATGCCTCAAGCTGTTGGAAATTGACAAAGACTTATGCCGTTAAGTCATTTAGTGGCTTGATCCGAAGACGTAAAATCTCGGGTCAAGACAGCGTGTTCTTGAGTCAACGGAATAGTACAACGTTTACCATCCAAAGACATATGGGCTGGGTTCGAGAACGCGACGGTCTTATTTCGAGAACATTATGTCTTGAATCAAAAACAGGAAGGTTATTGGTTTAAAAACAAAAGGGCTCGAACCAAGACGCTCTTTAAATGGCTCGGTTCAAGAACGCGAGGGCCTCGGTTCGAGAACATAATGTCTCAGTTCAAAACGGTACGCGTTTGGTCTCATCCCTTAACCTCAAAACGAGACGCAAAAGTATCAGGCAAAGCCAAATAATAGGTTGGCATCAAGGTAACAACGTCTTGGATCAAGCCATTAAGGTTTAGAGGACCACCAATCCTTCGTGGTTTTGATCTAAAGCATTGAGTCTTTGTCAATTTCCAACAGCTTGAGGCATTGGACCAAGACATTCGCGTCTTGATCCAGGAACTTTTTTCTCTTAAGCCCGGTTTTCTGAAAGATAATCCCGATTAGCTAAACTGACAAGCAATGGCGGCTGAAATTAAGTTCTGCCACCTTGAGTCCCTTCTCCTATCGCCACTGGTGCCCCTAGCTGCGCGTTGGACGATTTTGGGTACTTCTGTTTACTTTGTTTTGTGTGGATGACGTGATTAATAATATTCAGTGTAATAAACAATAGAACAACAACATTATTTAGAACAGTATAATAAACAATAATAAATAGTGTAGTTCGGATATATTTTTATGATGAGCCTTCCATCGCAAAAAAATAGTACGTCAATAAAGTAAGTTAACCTCTGCGTATAGCAAAACGTAGCAGTCCATTGTTTTTATACTACGAATAAATAAATAAAATACTGTATGAAGGTACTTTCAGTATTTTCATGAGTTAATAGATGGATATGAATGTAACAGTAGTCATTATGATACATGTTTTTTGTGTAATAATTATTGTCTTCTGTAAAAAAAAAAATTATTTTTTCAGCATGAAAATGAGGAAACCCAGATGTCCTAACTTTGGGGACGAAGATAAGCTGAAATTAATCACTATATTGAGCAAATTTGCCAACGTAATTGAGAACAAGTCCTCGGTGGGTCCTACGGACATGGAAAAGGTAGCGGCGTGGCATGAAGTGGGCGAGGAATACAATCGTCACTGCTCGATGCGAAGCGTCGACAATCTCAAAAATTGTTAGAAAAATTTGAAGAGGCAAACGAGATCATATCTGGCCACAGAACGTGCGAAAGACTGGCAAACTGGTAAGATAAAACGTGTAATTGTTTTTCAATGAGCAATGTCCTAAAAAAAACCTCACTGACTCTATGAATTCAGGAGGGGGAGAAAATGATTTTGAGAAGAATCTCATCTTCGAAGAAGTAATTAAAATTGTTGGCCATCAGATGGAACCGCTGCCAGATCTGGGTGAGTTTTTTATCAATTTATTTTCGATTACTACGCGCATGTCTGTAATCAAAATTTGTTTTATCCAGAGCTGCCAAAGATTCCATTAAGACCTCGTACTACGGATGAAGTGTATGAGGTAAGTAACGATGTACACGAATAATTTGTAATACATAGATCATTAACATTACGTTGTAATTCTTATGTTTTGATTGTAGTACTTGGTTAGTACCGGGGAGATGGAACACTGGGGGAATTGGGCCCCGAAAAAAATGAAAAAACCTATCAGTGCACCATTGCACGCTAAAAGACTGCAAATCGAGGACATACGAAACTTAAGAACATCACAGTGTCCGTCGTCACAATCCTTAATTCGCGAGATGGATGGAGATGGGGTTCGAGCAGAGTTACCAGTAAGTTGAAGTAAAAGAAATTGTCGAATTTTCGAGGCCACATTAGCGCACGGTACTTGGTGAGATGGGCCATCATACAATATCTATGTATATGGTCCATTCCACCAAATCTCGTATGCAAATCAGTCCTCAACAAATGCGACACTTCTGCAATATTATTATTGATAATTGTCGTTTACAGCATGCCGAATGTTGCTGAATTTTATCAGATTTTTATTGTATCACGAAGTGCGAAAATTTCAACCAGATACAATTTTTGGCTGTCCATGCATCCTTAAATGCCCATTTAGAAATTAACGACAATTAATTGGAATATTCTCAGCACACTACTGAAGAACTCAGTCAAAGCCAAAGTGGAGAAAATGCGAAGGACTTTGAATCATTTGAGGACGATTTGCTGCTGCCAAAACATATTTTAGTACGTAACTTCTTTATTATTCTTCATTCCATGTTTCATGGCATTAAAAATTCAGCAATTGCACCTAACTCCATTTTTCTTTTTTTTTCTTCATTTTAGAAGGAAAATTCTCCGAAAATGACCACCCCAGAGGCGAGGTTTCGTTTACCATTTGAGGATTTGACGAACGAGGAAAACTACGTGCGTTACACAAAAAGAAACCTCAAATACGAAAGGGAAGAAGTCGAATTGGAGTATCTAAGAACAAAATTAGAACATAAGAAGTTGAAAAATAAGGCGCTTCAGATAAAGACAGATCTGCTGAGTTTAAAATTGGAGAAAAAACGAAAATCTTTGGGTCAATTCGGAGACAACGAATAATTAATGTACGCCTGAAGCAAATCACCAGAGAACCACGATGTTAGCGATATGTGATTTAGAAAATAAGCCTCAAGTAAACAAAAGAGAATGAGTACGAGTGATTTATTATTTCTATTACATTACATTACATTAGAAATAAATTTAATTTGGACATTGTCAATTTTGTATACAACATTTATTGGTTACAACACTTTTTACAATTATTAGCTCATAATGGATGACGGGTCACAGCTGGCAGTTCCGAATGATTATATCAACCTGGAAGAACGCAAAAGTAATTATAAAAAAAATACAATTCATACTTTTGTTAAAAAATGCCCCTACTATAAACTCTTTGCTACTTATGTTAATTTACTATTTCTCTACATCGATGTGAAATGATTAATACCAATTACTGAAAAAAAAACAAGCAATCTAAATAAGTACAGGAGATCGAAGGGGACCAACTTTATAATGACTTGAATGACTTGAACAATGATCACTTATCGGAAGGAATTGAATGTGGGGCTACGAATTCCGAGTCACAAGCTTCATTCGCGCTGTCGCCCATATCGACACGACGTTTGCTGCTCACATCATCGTCATACGGGAATGATGATGGCAACGTCTTAAGGATATCTTTTAAAAATTCCAATACAAATAGAAATATATTTATCTGGGATCAAACGATAGAAAAAGTTCCCAGCTACAAAATCCTCACAAAAAAATATGCCCTTGCCGACTTTTTAACGAAGATATTCGTAATTGAAAATTCGTTTTTTAACACTGTGTAAATGTAAGAATGCGATTCCGTGCTTTTATTTTCAAAAAATCAGTGTTTCGTATAATAGTCACCAAAAGTTAAACAAAAATATATTATTATATTCTATAAACATTCTAAAAACTGTAGGACCACAAAAATCGGGAGTCACGGGCCTTTTGCATTAATTATTAACGATAAATAACGATAGTGTTAACCTATTTGCTCAAAAGCCGCGAGATACTACGAGGAAGTTTAGCAACGTCGCATGAACAGCTGTATATATCGAACACGTAAAGCATTGACAGTGAGGCATCTGTGCGAGAATGCCTGTTACCGTCAATGCAGGTTCGCCACCTGTTGAAATTTTGCGGTGTTGCCAAACTTTGATCCCGCATTTTGATTGATCTCTTAGCTTATCATTGAAATTATTAACATCAAATTATGTCGTAAATAATTTTTTGTTTTCGAATTAATCGTTTGATATTAGAAGATGATATATATGAAGGCTGGTTTCCTTTAGTATATGAGCAAATGTTTAGTTTTTATACATTGGCATCACTGATGGGATATGATAAAACTTAGTCATAAAAACAACTTTAATAAGGTTTTAATCATTTTAAATATAACATATTGATGACTGCAATAAGTCTTAATGCCTAAAAAATAATAACTCAATTTTAGCATTATCTAATTGCAGTAAACAGCGCGCTTGAAAAAATCGTAAAAAAGTATCCAACTTGACGTAAAAGACATCCTTAAAGGATACCCATAATCTACAACGGCTATTGACGAGTCACCACAAGAAAATAGAATTCCCCAAAAGAAATATGGCGACCAAACATTATCTAGAAAAATCACTGAATAATGTTATTGAAACGCTGAAATCCAAAAATAAATATAACACTAGTTTTCAAGCCGAAACATCTTTTTTCGATTATGAAAATAAGGTATATAAATACTGGAATTCATATAATAATTTAGCTCGACAAATTCAAAGAAGAAAAATGAAACAATATTGACCATTGCATATATAATTCTACAGCATAATTTTATTTAAGGAAAAATGTCTTTATGTCTACTTTTGTTTCATAATTTTTGCACTTCAACACTTTTCAGAGAAACGAAAATTAAAATCGATGCGAATTTACAGCTTATCATTTGTGTTTTCGGTCAAGATTTTAGATGATTTTCTGATTAACTTTGATGATTATTATAGTGCAATAAATACTACGACGAACTCAAAAAGAGCCAAAATAGTGATGCGAGAGTTTTGGCCAATACGTAGAAGATCCGATTTGGTGATAAAATATAACGCAATATTCCAGATTTATCTATAGTATCGAATGCAGATTATGCCAAATTGATAAATACGTATTTTCCGTTTCTGTTGGATCATGGTAAAAATATGCCTATTACTCTAGCTATTTCACAGTATTCGTATAACAAAATTTTGCGATCATAAGGATGTATGAAGGTGGTGATATCAAAATGTATAGTTTAAATATTTCGATTTTTGATATCTGATTGATTAATTAAAAAATTCCTTTTTTTTCTTCAATCAATTGTGCAGAATTGTGATGCCTAGTTAGTTTATGAACTGATGAATATATAGGTGATTGCGTTCGATAGTACCTTCATTTTGCCAATATTTGATTTGATTTTCACAATATGATCATATGCTTTCAGAAATCATGACAAACTTCGGAGCTATAAGAACATGACGACTCATACTGATAAAGACAGTTGCAAATAATTTAAAAAGATGGGTTGGAGAATGGCTGAAATCTCACAAATATACGAGCAGAAATAGAAATCTAGAATAAGTATTTTAAGGAAGAGACAGTTTTCGCACAACTGAACAAATAGTTGCACTTTTTCTTTGACTCATGATCTCATAGTCTGTATGTGTTGATGTTTTCCTTATATTATTTTTATAAAGATTATATATCTTAATTTAATTGTTCGATACAACATAATAAATATGGTAATGACTGTATTCATGCTCGATGATAATAACAGACTGAGTATTATGAGAAAATTACAGTTGTTAATTATAGTCAATTTGATTTTTCCATAAAATGATTATAGTTTTTCATTATCTAAGCAAGTAACTGCTTTCCTAATCATCCATTTACTGTATGTATATTAGACTGGGCCAAAAAAATCGACTATTTTTTTTCTCAAAGTATATCGAAAATATTATTTGGGATGACAAAAAGAAATTATTGTGAAAATTTGAGCCCTTAGTATTAATATTAAGAGGTCTATCATCGTAATTTTTGATTTTTTTTTACTGAACGGGTTTATGTCTCATAACTCTTAAACCATCGAGATAAACGAAATTGACTTGGAAATATTTCTTGAAGGGAATTGAATGCTCTACAAAAAAGGTCTGATTGAAATTTTTTGTCAAATGAACCGTTTCCTTATAATCATGCCTTGAACTTTCGTACGATTTTACAATTTGAGTTTTCAACTTTGGAATTTTTTAATTTATGTAAAAATTGGTATCCGGAAAAAAGCCAATGAATACTCTTAAAGGAAATTGAATTTTCCACGAAAAAGGTATCTTAACAATTTTGGCAAAATTCACTCCTTCGCAAAAAAATCTCCAGCGAAAAAAACAAGAATTTCGTTTTGATTTCAGAATTAACCTTGAATAACTTTTGAAGGAGTGGATTTAGCCAAAATTGTTAGGAGACCTTTTTTATAGAGAATTTAATTTCCTTTAAGAAATGTATTCAAGTCAATTTCGTTTATTTCGATGGTTTGGCAGTTATGAGACAAAAACCCGCGCAGTAACAAAAAGTCAAAAAGTACGATGATAGACCTCTTAATATTAATATTAAGGGCTCAAATTTTCAAAATATTTTTTTTTTGTCATCCCAAATGATATTTTCAATATACTTAAAAAAAAAATAGTCGATTTTTTTGGCCCAGTCTAATGTATATATACTTACGCATATATATACTCATTATTACGAATACGTTCTATCATACATATTTACGTCTAAAATGCGCCATAATAACGGATCATAATGCGATTTTCACCATTAAATCACTGTTTACACCTTTAATTATCAATGATTGTCTTCGGAAAAACAGTGAATTCACGCTAGATTGTAAGTATGAATTCAATGAGTTCATGGTGAGTTGTAGCCAAAAATACCTCGAATTCATCAGCTTGAGATGGTGATTCTCGCATTGAAAAGTAATCAGATTACAATAAAACACTAAAGACTGCTCATAAAATTCCGGTGTTTCGATTGTAGAAATCTAGTATATCGACAGTGAAGTGATTGTCGATTCTCGATTAATGTATGATAAGAACTTTGCACAATTGCACTACTAGTTATGCACTGTGGAAATTTTATACATGAACGCAATTATAACCATGGATTGCTCGAAAAATCATCATCAATGGACCGTATTTGAACCGTAACGACGAAACTGCGATGGCTGCTTGAATTGTCAAGCAGCCGTCTTTTGTGTTATAATGTATAACATATATCATTTCAGGAGATATAATCTTTGGAATATTTGAAGAATGTTATTCAAGCAGATCAATGAGTCATGGAAGAGCATCAAATGAAAAATAAATAGAAAAAAAATACCAAACTTGATGGTTTCGTGTAATATTGAGAATTTATGAGAGAAGTAAATATTATGTATCGTAAATATGTAGCTGTATTCGCATATGTGATACTAAAATTTTCGGTGTTTTTATCATAAGATTAATAATAATTTTCAGCCCCATAGCATGCGTAACAAACTCTTGTACCCTCATGGGTTTGCTTAATCAATATTAATCAATCTTAATTTTCATACGATACCGCAAAGTTCCAACAACCATATACTTAGTAGTATTGAACGGTGAAAATTATTGATACAAGTTATTTTATATAGTAAAAGTTTGTTATCGAAAATGAAAAAGTGTGTAAGAATTTGAGTAAATTGTGTCTGAATATTCACTAGTATCAATTATTATCTTATCTTGTTACTTACATTATCAAAACGTCTGTGACGTGGTGTAATAATTGATATGGCCACTATACCTATAGCGTGGAGTGGAATGGTTACAGGCAGGCGCTTGCCGTCGGATCGGTGCGCGTGAGCCTCAGAGGTACTGACCTACTTTGATGCACGTCAGTTTTGAATAATATACTTCATGCCACAATAATTTTTTTTTGAATCATTTATTATATGCGGGATCAAGTTTCAATGATTATAAAATTGATTTTTGTGAATTTGATTTCAAACTTTCAGTGACATTTTGAACTGACTATCTGATAAATTGAAATTTCATTCCATTCAATAATTCCTTATTTTGGTTGAAAATTTATAATTATTCACATCGCGCAAGCTTATTTCATATAATTTCCCTTTGGACTGAGCACCGAATAAAGTATATCGTATTGTTACATTCATATGTCGGTGATGATATCATACACCACCAGGATACCAAAACTTTTTGAACTGTAAAAGTTATAGTGATAATGTATGAAATTACTATATTGGAATAGTGATAGTTGTAATGAATCTGACGGATGATTCTGATGATGATCCAACCAATTGTTATTCTGTATCTTCGCAACATCTAATAAAAATATCATTCTTTCAATGATGGTATGTAGGGAGAACATAATGGTAAGTCGTTGATAACATTCACATCGAATTATTCTGTGATTATTAAAAAAACTCTATTTTATTTATCTTCTCATTGGTATTTATAAAATACCCGAATTGTTTAATGAATTTGTTCACTGTTTTTCACACTGTCGGTAAAGCATAAAAATGTATAGCCTGTGTTAGGTGAGAAAATGTAACCTTTCAAAAAGTCAATGAATGCGATCAATTTTTTGAAAAGTTGTTGAGAGTAGGTTATATAAACATGTACTCAAACTCAATGTCTTTATAAATTATGTAAAGTGAATAAGTAATTGAGTCACGATCAAGCATAGAGTATGGAATAATGAATGAATAATGAACAGAAACAAAAAAAAACATATTTTAATAACATAAACAATCTCACTAATTTAATAGTGCATAATACTAGAAATGTATGTTCTTTCGTAAATCAATATTAGAAATTAATGGAAAAAATAAATGAAATGCGTATCATACAGGAGCTACTTCCGTCCACGTGATAGTACAACTTTCTCTATATTCATTGGCATATTAGTAATAATTTTTTTTTCCAATGCATGAAGAATAATAGCGATATTGAATGTTATTGATAACTTCAATTTCAAAACAAATTGATATATTTTTAATTGCGAAAAATAATGAAATTCTGTAATACGTCCAACTTGCTATTATGCCAAGTACCTCGTGGTAGAAAATGTACAGTGCGGCGCAACGAAGTTTCACGTCACGCCAAGCGGTGCTATCCTCTCAGACCGCAGTGGAATGAAAATCGCCGGCCGGTACTAGTATAGAAGCAGTTGCTCGAGACGCGTAAGCGTCTCTGAGCAGTGCATAGTGTTCTACGATCAAAAGTCGTAGTATACAAACGCTGCACTACCACGGGTCGCTGTCAATGACTAAAATGGCTCTTTAAGTGGTTAATCGCTAAGGCGTTTAT